>SJYA01003124.1:1911470-1929735 GCA_006410615.1 Neotragus moschatus
GTCTCATACAAAAAGCAATTAATAATAAATAAACATCAAAAGCAAAATATGTAAGTGCCATGTACCAGTCATTAGGGAAAGCATATTCAAATAACTAAAAATCACATAAAATTACATTTAAGTGACTTCATCAAAGAAATGTAAATTAAGATACTAATACTTTATTTTGCCTATGAAATTGGCATAGTTACAAATGGTTAACATGGAAATGTTTTGTGGTATATTATTTAGTGGAGAAGAACAGTATCAAAATAATACATATGGGGTCTGATCTCAATTTTATTTTAAAGTATGCAACATACAATATATGCACATATATAGAATGGGTCATTTTCATTTTTATCTTTATGTTCTTATGTGGTTTTAACATTTAATAGATACATAGGACTTTTGTAATCAGAACACATTCCAAAGCATGGAGAATGAATTTTGAAAGTATAAACCAAAAGCAGAAAGTAGACAAGGCTTGTTGGAGTCGCGAAAACTAGAAAGTCAAAACAGAGGCAGATGCATTGGAGACTGGCAGAAACCGATCTATTCCATCTGATGGTAGGTGGCAGCGGAGAGGGGCAAAGGGGAAAATAAAGAGCCAAATAGCGCCCCCAGGTTGTATGTGGGGCACTGGGTGGGATGGTGGTAGTGGTCTTGCTCCTGAGATAGGATCAGTGGACTAGACTAGGGTGGTCGGTGGGAAATGCCTGCGGATAGATTTTGAAGTGCCTATTGGCTGTCCACCAGGAAAGAGGCTGCAATTCAAAAGGAAGGTCTGAGCGAGATATGTATTCGTAACTACCTTTATCAATCTGTCTGTCATCTATCATTTATCAATTTATCTACCTAACCTCTATTAATCTATCTCTCTATCATGTATCCACCTGCCATCTATCATTATCTATCTATCATTTATCTATCTGTTGATCTAATGTCCTTTAATCTATCTGTCATCTGGAAGACGTCAACATAAGGGTGACCACTGGAACCAGGATGGTTTCACGCAGGGAGATTTTGCAGAGAAGAGGGCTGAACCCAGGACTCTGAAGAACACCTACACTTAAGGGACATCATTGAAGATATGCGCTGAGGAAGAAGCAACTGTGAACAAGTCTGAGAATTAAGAAAAAAACCAAGAGAATGGACCCATGGAGTCCAAGGGAGGAGAAGCAATCTAAGATCTAACGGGGTGAGAGCAATAAAACAGTAGAAGATGCCACGTTGAGCACTGAAGACGGGGCCAGATTGGGGGTGGCACACTTCTGGGAGAAGGGGGAATCAGTAGCATTCAGTGCTACCTAGAGGTCAGGAAAATGAAGGCATAAGAGGTGCAGATTAAGGACGAAGTTGGGATTTGGGCAAGTAGCGTGGAGCCGTGGGGTGTGGGCCTGATGTGGTGGACTGAAGAGTGAGACAGAGAAGAGGAAGTGAGATCCCTCTTTGGGCATCTTGGCTGTGGATGGGATGTAGACAGAGAGGAAGCTGGAGGGCCCACGGAGGTATTTTACTTCTAAGCCATGATCAACTTGACCTTGTTTTCCTGCTGATGAGAGGAAGGGTCTGTAGGGTGGGGTGGGTGTTGGGGGGACAGTGGGGAACACAGAGGAGATTCTGGTTAGATGCATTCTCCCAGGCAAACAGCAGACATGGGGACTTGTGACCAGGTGGGACATGCTTCATTTCAGACGTGATGTCAGGAGACGGCGCACGCGCATGTGTAGGGGTGGCTGGCTTGTGGACTTAGCTGGGAAGTGAAAGGTCAAGGAGAACAACTGCTTCCCAGAGAACATTCTCCATGTCTGGTTGGTGCCTTCTAAACTGTAAAGTGATTTTGCAATTGAGAGAAGCATCGAGAAACCTGGGGTCAGCCACTGACACAGCTGGAGGGCCACGAGACTCTCACTGAGGACAGAGACTAGAGACATTTTGCATGCTCACCCTCCCGCCCACCGTGGTGCCCACCCTGAGCATGTTTCTGCATCTCCCCACATCCTGGCCACCTGTCTTGGGCAAGCAAGCCCGGCCCCTCTTAGAGTTCCCAACTCCCACTCCATGTTAAATCTTGGATATCTTTTGGCTTTTGTTTTCATTGTGAAGTAGGAGCTGAAATAGTTTACTGAGAAAGATGGAAGATAGAATTTGAGAAGGTTTAAAATACCAATTGCACTCTCCCAGCATTTCAGGTAGACAGAGCATCAGTGGGTAAACCCTGCAAGAGGGATTTTCTGGCTCGTTGGAGGAAAAACAAGGAGGTCACACTGGTCAGCGGCTGACGAGAGAGTAGAACAGGCAGATGAGGCCACAGAGGGAACTGGAGTCAGATCCTGAAGAAGGGGGTTTACAGTGGTCTGGGGTGGGGGGTGGGGATACTGAGGCTGGTAAAGGAGGTGGGAGGGAGGAGAAGTGAGATGCAGAGTCTATCTTGTCCNCAGGCAGATGAGGCCACAGAGGGAACTGGAGTCAGATCCTGAAGAAGGGGGTTTACAGTGGTCTGGGGTGGGGGGTGGGGATACTGAGGCTGGTAAAGGAGGTGGGAGGGAGGAGAAGTGAGATGCAGAGTCTATCTTGTCCCAGTGGATTCGTACATGGATCCGACATGAGGTCAGGATGGTGCTAAGGACTTCAGCTCGACTAGCTGATTGACTGGTGGCGCTGTTCTTCATCTGGGCAAAGGTTAATGAAGTAGTTGAATCTCTGGCAAGACTGATCAAGTAAAACAGAGGAGATGCAAACACACACAGGATAAAGTTAAATGAGAGACGTCACAGGTGAGATAGAGTTCGCAAATGTTGGAAGAGAGATTTTAGCAGCAGTAAGTTCCTATGCTAGTAAACTAAGGTAGGGTGGAGAATGGGAAAAATACATCACAACTGGCAAAAAGTAAATTAAGATAGGACAAAATCAATAGCTATTTTAAAAATTGAAATAATCTCAACTATTTCCTCCCCCTCTAAGTGTTTGTGTTTATGTATACTACATACGTATGCATTTGTTTTGCTGTTTACTTGCTCAGTCATGTCTGACTCTTTTGTGACCTCATGGAGTATAGTCCGCCAGGCTCCTCTGTCCAAGAGATTCTCCAGGCAAGAATACTAGAGTGAGTTGCCATTTCCTTCTCCAGAGGATCTTCCCAGCCCAGAAATCAAATCTGCATCTCCAGCTTGGCAGGCAGACTCTTTACCACTGAGCCACCAGGGAAGCCTCATGTATGTAAGTGTGTGTGTATATATATAGCAGATATATAAGTAAATATATTCCCAAGCCAAGAGTATTACATGTATAAATTTTACTATGTTTGCTATTTATTTTAATGAGCACATATATATGTGTGTATATGTGTGTATATATGTAACAGATATACAAGTAAATATATTTCTAAGCTTAGACTTTTATATATGTGAATTTTGCTACTTTTACGTATATGGTTCTTTTTATTAAAGTTCAGTTGATTTACATTATTATATTAGTTTAAGATGTACAACACGGTGATTCACTATTTTTATAAATTATATCCCATTTAAAGTTATTTTGATGTATCCGTTATATCCCCTGGGCTCTACAATATATCTCTGTATCTTACTTATTTTATACACAGTAGTTTGTACTTCTTAAAGCCCTACTCCTATCTTGCCCCTCCCGAGTTTTGAGAGACAAGTAATTATATTTAATTTTTCAAGGACTAGAAAATGAGAGAAAATCGCCTCCTTTGAATTTTAGGGAGGAGAGAGGGGTTTGATGTTTTCTTCTCTCCTCACCACCGTAACAAATCATTTCATTTGTAAAACATGCCTTCTCACAGAGTAGCCACAGCCATGGTGATCTGACACATTTCAGGGTGACCCTGAACTCTTCCGGTGATGAGCCAGGTTTTGTGAGAATTAAAGAAAGAAGGCAGGTGGGTAGGGAACTAGGGCAGGTATCGGGAAGTGTGTGGAAAAAGACGGGTGTGGACACCCCCTGGTACATTCCTGGGGCGAAGGACAGCAGAAAGTGTCTGTGTTGTACCCAAAAAGCCTGTGTCTGCATCTTCTCCCAGGGCCTTCCTGTGAGGATTCCTAGTGAGCCTTACAGTGACTGCCCTGGGGGTCCAGTGGTTAAGACTTCACTGTCCAATGCAGGGGGTGTGGGTTCGATCCCTGGTCAGGGAGCTAAGATCCTACATGCCTCGTGGCCAAAAAGGCCAAAACATGAAACAGAAGCAATATTGCGACAGATTCAATAAAGACTTTAAAACAAAGGGTGCACGTCAAAGAAAATCTTGAAAGAAATAAAAGGCCTCTTACAGTCCTTCCTTCTTCCGTGTTCCTGTCCTTTCTTTGGTCGGAAGTCTAGCTCCTGTTTTGTGGAAGTAGCTGACCCAGCGCCTGAGAGCAAGTGACCACCTGGCCTTTCTGCCTGAATTACCTGTGTCCCCTGCATCCGCCAGTAACTGTGACTGTGGGATGAGTCCCTTTCCCTGGGACACTCCTGTCACCTCTGGCTCCATCTCTGAGGCTCCAGCTCCTCTGATTCTGCAAGAAAAGAAACGTGGACATGAGATCTGGGCTCCTTCTTGCCATCTGGGTTTATTAAAGAGAGCCGAGTGGCAAATGATTCATTTGGAAGGTCTGGGAAGTGACCTGACTGGCAGAGAAAAGTCTCTTTGCACTTTTAAAAGGTGGCTGGCCATCTGGCCTGGCAGAGGCACTCATTTTACATTTCCACTGGTACATGACTGAAATCATTTCCCATTAAGTTCTATTTGAATAAAATGGTAGTAGACATTTAGGTAATATTACAGGGCAATAAATGTTTAAGAGTCTTAGGGGTATGAGCTTTCCGAACGTAGTTCAGACCCAGATGGTAAGAGTACTTCATATATATATTATATATATAACCTTTCTCAGACTTTTGGCTTTTGCTCACATAATGGAAGAATTTTCTTTTTCCCCCTTTCCCTTTTCTTTCACAGTTTGAATTGTTTAAGAGTTTCCTGGCTATAGTACCCTCCCCCATCTCCTCCTTTCCTTTTTTTTTTTTTTTAGCTACACTGGGTAGAAAAAGCAGGAGGGAAATGTAGTTAAAATTCAAAATGCTTCCCCTTTATCATTACCATGAATCAACACAATAAATGAGCCCCTTCAGAGCACGGTAATAAGAATTTGATAAATCATCAGCCAAAAATTAACTAGATGTCAAAACAATCTTTGGGAAGTGTGATGGATTAGGGGTGATAGGAGCAATTAATCTCCCAGCATGAGTTCACCAGAGAGACACAATGTAGGGAGATGGATGTTGAGGGGGTGGGCCGGGGAAGTGGTTCAGGCCCTGCAAGGTCAGGACTGAACTGGAGGAGTGGGTGGAGGCTGCAGAGAGAGGGAGAGAACTGTCTGAGTCTGCAATACCCCAGCATCCAGCCGAGAAGCTGGAGGTCAGTCCTCTGTCTTTGCAAAGAGCTGTCTCCAGCTGCTCTCTCTGATGAGGCAAGCACTTTTCCTCTTGTGCTAATAACTGCCACACGTCAGCTCCTGGGGCTCAACACATGGCTTCCAAGAGTGGGAGGCTAGGAGGGCTTAACGTACCGAGAGAGATGGGGGTGTAGCTCCCCGTGAAGGTGGACGGGGAGGGGAGGGGTCTGGGGAGACCCGNGTGGGGTGAGTGGCAGGGTGCTGGGTGGGGAGGAAGAGACAGAGAGCTCCACTGAGCCAGTGGGAGGGTTGCATCCTCCCCATCCTGGGAAACTCTGCACACTCTTGCGGGGGGTGAGAAGAGCTCCTGTGAATTCTCTACAAAGGCTGCTACATTCCAGATGTACTGGGTCAGGCCAGGGGAGCTGGGGTTCCTGGGTTGTCCCTTTACTCCCCATGGGAAATAGAATTCTTTATTATCAAAGATTTCTGTACGATTTACCTGGTCAGGGCTTTGGCACTGTTCCTGTTACATTTGTAAGTGCTTCCTGGCTCAGTTCAGTTCAGTTGCTCAGTTGTCTCCGACTCTTTGCGACCCCATGGACTGCAGCACACCAGGCTTCCCTGTCCATCGCCAACTCCCAGAGCTTATTCAAACTCATGTCCATCGAGTTAGTGATGCCATCCAATCATCTCATCCTCTGTTGTCCCCTTCTTCTCCTGCCTCCAATCTTTTTTAGTATTAGTGTCTTTTCCAATGAGTCGGTTCTTTGCATCAGGTGGCCATAGTACTGGAGCTTCAGCTTCAACATCAGTCCTTGCAGTGAATATTCAGGACTGATTTCCTTTAGGATGGTCTGGTTGGATCTTCCACACAGTCTGTCTTTCAAGAGTTTTCTCCAACACCACAGTTCCAAAGCATCAATTCTTTGGTACTCAGCTTTCTTTAGAGTCCAACTCTCACATCCGTACATGACTACTGGAAGAACCATAGCTTAGACTAGGTGGACCTTTATTGGCAAAGTAATGTCTCTTTCTTTTTAATAAGCTGTCTAGGTTGGTCATAACTTTTCTTCCAAAGAGCAAGCATCTTTTAATTTCATGGCTAGCTGTATAATAATCATAAAAGCACTATGGGTTCCCTGGAGGCCCAGAGGTAAAGAATCCACCTGCCAAGGCAGGAGACACAGGTTCAATCCCTGGTCCAGGAAGATCCCACAGGCCGCAGGGCACCTAAGCCTGTACACCAGAGCTATCGAGCCTGTGCCCGAAAGCCCCGGAACTACTGAAGACCCCGTGCCCTAGAGCCTGTGTCTGGCGACAAGAGAAGCCACTGCAATGAGCAGCTCTCACAATGCCTTGAAGAGTGGCCCCCACTCACCACAACTAGAGAAAAGCCTGCACAGCCAGGATGACCCAGCACAACCAAAAACAGATACACAAATAAAATTATAAAACTAAAGCACTGTATTGCCTGGCAGCTGTCAATTTTTTTGTTTCTTTACCAAGCTCTGTGAGAACCGTGAATCTTTTTCAAAGGACTTTTTTTTTTTGACACCCCTTCTTGGTATACAACAGAATCTTAGCATTTAACCACAGTATAGTTTACATGAAATTCTTGTCTTCATATGAGGAAAGTGAGGTTCCTTCTCCAATGCATGAAAGTGAAAAGTGAAAGTAAAGTTGCTCAGTTGTGTCCGACTCCTAGTGACCCCATGGACTGGAGCCTACCAGGCTCTTCTGTCCATGGGATTTGCCAGGCAAGAGTACTGGAGTGGGGTGCCATTGCCTTCTCCTAGCAGCAGTAACAGCTTGTCTTCACATGAGGAAAGTGAGGTGAAGAAGGGTAAATGATGTCAGATATCACTAAACTGATGAGAAGGAGCAGCTTTGCCCCTCACCCCAGGGCATTTCTCATCTTTAAAATTTCTAGCTCTGATATTGGGAAGGGTTTGGGGTGGGGTGACTTTCTGTGGTTTCCAACTCAATCCAGCTGAAATGCACGGACGATATCCAGAGCTGAACATCTTTTAAAGCAAAGATTTAGCATTCTCCAGTGGCCAGGAATGAAGGATGGTGACCTGGTCTGGTCTCCAAGGGGATGAAGAAAACTTGCAGTAACACCAACCTTGGCAGAATAGAAATGGTTTCCTACAGAGTTACTGTTGACCTTGAGCTGATGACTCCATCTCTGTGTGGGTGGTTTCCTCATCTGTAAAGGGGAACACTAATCCTTCCACCTCCTATGTGCTGGTGAGGATTGAATGAGTTTTGTGAACGTGCCTGCTTTGTCCCCCATAACTGGTGATTAACGTTCTGGAATTGACAACCTTGCCTTCTCTCCATCAGGTCCATGAACTCCCTACCAGCTCCACAGGTCTTTAAGCAAACTCTGACTCTTCTTCTATGAGGATAAGCTTCACCATATCAAGGAAGAGGCTAAGGTCCAGGCCACCCAGGCCACCTGGCCTCCTCTAGTCTGGCCAATGCTATAATGAAAGGCCAGAGACTGTCAGGGAACAATTCTGTTTTCTCCCTTTCATAGGCTACCTCACCAAGGACCTGGGGTCCAGCATTTAAATCACACCCTGCTCTGGACAGTACTTTACTTTTTCCCAAGTACCTGCTCATAAATTATCTTTTTATTCTGTGAGAGCTTGGAATAACCTAGGCCCATCCTTCCTCCCCTTTCCTTTGCTGTAAGCAGTCTTGTTGGGGAAGTTCCTGGATTCTTGCGCTAAGCTAGAAACAACTGCTCTGGCGATTTGATTCTCCTGCTACCATCTTGTTTTGAATGATCAGGAGGCTGTGAGTGTGGAGCTGGGCTTTTACAGAGGTCCTGCTGATCTCTTCCAGATTCGGAGCCGGAGGAAAGGGAGGTGGGCTTCTTTCTCCTCGGTGAAAAGAAGGTGACGGCCAGTGGGTTCTGGAATGCTGACATGACTCTTTGGGGCTGACAGGCCCAGACAACTCATAACTGGCCTTGTTTCGCGTTGCTCAAGGTTCCGTTCAGTTCAGTTCAGTCGCTCAGTTGTGTGCAACTCTTTGTGACCCCATGGACCCCATGGAAGCCTGCAGCACTCCAGGCTTCCCTGTTCATCACCAACTCCCAGAGTTTACTCAAACTCATGTCCATTGCATCAGTGATGCCATCTACCCATCTCATCCTCTGTCATCCCCTTCTCTTCCTGCCTTCAATCTTTCCCAGCATCAGGGTCTTTTCAAATGAGTCAGTTCTTGGCATCAGGTGGCCAAAGAATTGGAATTTCACCTTCAGCCTCCGTCCTTCCAATGAATATTTTGGATTGATTTCCTTTAGGATGGACTGGTTGGATCTCCTTGCAGTCCAAGAGACTCTCAAGAGTCTTCTCCAACACCACAGTTCAAAAGCATTAATTCTTCAGTGTTCAGCTTTCTTTATAGACCAACTTTCACATCCATACATGACTACAGTATGAAAAGGCAAAAAGATAAGACATCGAAAGATGAACTCCCCAGATCGGTAGGTGCCCAATATGCTACTGGAGGTCAGTGGAGAAGTAACTCCAGAAAGAATGAAGAGACAGAGCCCAAGCAGAAACAGCACCCAGTTGTGGATGTGACTGGTGACGGAAGTGAAGTCCAATGTTGTAAAGAGCACCATTGCATAAGAACCTGCAGTGTTAGGTCCATGAATCAAGGTAAGGTGGAAGTGGTCAAACAGGAGATGGCAAGAGTGAACGTCGACATTCTAGGAATCAGTGAACTAAAATGGACCGGAATGGGTAAATTTAACTCAGATGACCAATACATCTACTATTGTGGGCAAGAATCTCTCAGAAGAAATGGAGTACCCATCATAGTCAACAAGAGAGTCCGAAATGCAGTACTTGGATGCAGTCTCAAAACTGACAGAATGATCTCTGTTCGTTTCCAAGGCAAACCATTCAATATCACAATAATCCAAGTCTATGCCCAACCAGCAATGCTGAAGAAGCCGAATTTGAATGGTTTTATGAAGACCTACAAGACCTTATAGAACTAACACCCCAAAAAAGATGTCCTTTTCATTATAGGGGACTGGAATGCAAAAATAGAAGGTCAAGAAATACCTGGATTAACAGGCAAATTTGGCCTTGGAGTACAGAATGAAGCAGGGCAAAGGCTAGCAGAATTTTGCCAAGAGAATACATTGGTCATAGCAAACACCTTCTTCCAACAACACAAGAGAAGACCCCCTACACATGGACATCACCAGATGGTCAATAGTGAAATCAGATTGATTATATTCTTTGCAGCCAAAGTTGGAGAAGCTCTATACGGTCAGCAAAAACAAGACCAGGAACTGACTGCGGCTCAGATCATAAACTCTTTATTGCCAAATTCAGACTTAAACTGCTCAAGGTAGCATCAGGGAATTGCACAGAGATTTTGTGCTTTTACTGAGAACAAACTTATAAAGACTGACACACACACACTTACACAGGTACAGACCTACACTGAGTCATACTTTCAGTATACACGTGGCCGCATACACTCTCAGGTGTAAATGCACGCTCACATCGCACATGTGCATGGTAACACCCATGGAACCACGCACAGAGACACCCATACATCCTCACACAGCTACAGATGCAGACATAAATACTCACTGAGACACACACACACACACACACACAGGCATCAACCTGGAAAGGAAACACCCCAAGACTTCTGCAGTGTTGCGCCTGCCTTGGTCTTGAGAACGAGGGATGAGTTTCTGAGGTCAGGTGCTGAGTACTGTCCCTAATTCTTCACTGAAAATCCTCATGCTACTTCTACACCCTGGATGCTTATTAACTACCCTCCATTGCCCAGATCAGGGGCTGATCCTCTGCAGGCAGGCGTGCAGCCTAAAAGTCAGCCTCAGAATCGTTGGGAGACATAGTATTAAGGGCTGAATCATGTCCCCCCAGAGAAGATATGTACCTCAAACTATGACCTTATGTTGCAGCCACTGTGGAAAACAGTGTGGACCTCTTTAAAAACTCAAAAGTAGAGTTTCTATATGATCCAGCGATCCCACTCCTAAGCATATATTTGGGGAAAAAAAGTGCTTTACGTGTCTACTATATGCTTCTACTACTTTGCGTATTCATTCTATTACTTTTTGAGAGTTTGCTATTGAAACTCCCACTAAAAATCTTAATATATCTACTTAAAAATAATTGTAATATATAGGGGAACTATATGTAAACTTGTTCTGTATTTCCCAAGTCTCCTGTAAATGTGTTCTCATACTTTCATAATTTAAAGACATAAAAAAATACATGCACCCCCCCATGTACATAGAAGCACTATTTATAACAGTCAAGACATGGAAACAGCCCAAGTATCCATTGACAGATGAATGGATAAAGATGTGGGGCATATACACAGTGGAAGACTACTCGGCCCTAAAAAGATTGAAATAATGCCTTTTTTAAGTGAAGCAGGAGAGAAAAAACAAACATCATATGTTATCACTTATATCTGGGATCTAAAATACAACACAGCTAAACTTATTCATGAAACAGACCCACAGACATAGAAAACAACTTTTGGTTAGCAAAGGGGAAAGGAGGTGGGGAGGGATAAAGAAGGAGTTTGAGATTCTGCATGTGAAAGCTTCTGTATATAGAACAGGTAAAGGGCCTGCTGTACAGCACAAGGAACTGTATTCAATATTATGGGACAAGCCATAATGGAAAAGAATATGAAAAAATATATATATACATGTATACATATATCAGTTCAGTTCAGTTGCTCACCTCTTTGTGACCCCATGAACTGCAGCACGCCAGGCTTCCCTGTCCATCACCAACTCCCGGAGTTCACTCAAACTCATGTCCATTGAGTCGGTGATCCTATCCAGCCATCTCATGCTCTGTTGTCCCCTTCTCCTCCTGCTTTCAATCTTCTCTAGCATCAGGGAATATATATATATATATATATATTGCCATACACCAGGAACTAACACGGCATTGTAAATCAGCTAAACTTCAACACCAAAAACCATGTGGAAACAAGGCTATTTCAGATGTCATGGGTTACATGAAGATGAAGTCATAGAAGCTTGGTGGCCCGTCATCCAGTAGGACCAGCGTCCTTGTAAGAAGAGAGAGACGCAGAGAGCAGGTGCCTTGTGATGGCAGAAGCAGAGACTGGAGTGATACAGCTGCAAGCCAAGGACCTCCAAAGATGTCCAGCAAGCTAGCAGAAGCCCGGGGAGGCGAAGAAGCATGGTTTGGAAGGACCAGGGCCCCGCCCACCTTGCTTTTGGACTTTCAGCCTCCAAGACACCGTTCTGTTGTTATCAGCTCCCAGCGTGTGGTGCCTTTTGAAGGCAGCCCTGGGGAACTAGTCCACACATAGAGTTTGAAAAGAAAAAGATGTATTAGATATTTTATGTAGCTTTGCATTTTGAACACCAAAACAAAATCCTCTTGTTTTAGAAGAACAAGCATCAAAAATAAAGCCCCTCACGTCCTGATAGCTTCTGTGTACAAAGAGGGGAAAACAAGCCTTCTGGCCGAATCCTTCCCTGCGTTCCATTTCCCTGAGGCAGAAGGTGAGTCCTCATGGGGGCCTCCAAGGTCTGCACGACCTCTGCCCTGGTGCCTCTGGACCCTGTGGCCCCTTCTCTCCATCTTCCTGTCTCCACTGCAGCCATACTGGCCTCAACCTGATTCCTCGGCCTCTTAAACTCGCCAGGCAAGGCCCCGTCTCACCGCCTCTGCAGGAGTCCTCTGTCCACCTGGAATGTTCTGTCCCGCGAAGCCTCCTAACTCCAAAGTCACCCTCTCGATGAGGACCGCAGCCCCTAAAAATCACCCTCCTTTCAACTCTTCCTTACTTTGTTCTAATTTTTCCCCCTGGTTTATCATCTCCTGGCATGGAGTGTAATTCACTCCCTTTCTGTGTATATTGTCAATTTCCCCAGGAGTGCCTTAGCTCCAGAAAAGCCTGGATATTTAGTTTGTTTGTTTGTTTTGTTCCCTGCCCCNTGCAGTCCAAGAGACTCTCAAGAGTCTTCTCCAACACCACAGTTCAAAAGCATTAATTCTTCAGTGTTCAGCTTTCTTTATAGACCAACTTTCACATCCATACATGACTACAGTATGAAAAGGCAAAAAGATAAGACATCGAAAGATGAACTCCCCAGATCGGTAGGTGCCCAATATGCTACTGGAGGTCAGTGGAGAAGTAACTCCAGAAAGAATGAAGAGACAGAGCCCAAGCAGAAACAGCACCCAGTTGTGGATGTGACTGGTGACGGAAGTGAAGTCCAATGTTGTAAAGAGCACCATTGCATAAGAACCTGCAGTGTTAGGTCCATGAATCAAGGTAAGGTGGAAGTGGTCAAACAGGAGATGGCAAGAGTGAACGTCGACATTCTAGGAATCAGTGAACTAAAATGGACCGGAATGGGTAAATTTAACTCAGATGACCAATACATCTACTATTGTGGGCAAGAATCTCTCAGAAGAAATGGAGTACCCATCATAGTCAACAAGAGAGTCCGAAATGCAGTACTTGGATGCAGTCTCAAAACTGACAGAATGATCTCTGTTCGTTTCCAAGGCAAACCATTCAATATCACAATAATCCAAGTCTATGCCCAACCAGCAATGCTGAAGAAGCCGAATTTGAATGGTTTTATGAAGACCTACAAGACCTTATAGAACTAACACCCCAAAAAAGATGTCCTTTTCATTATAGGGGACTGGAATGCAAAAATAGAAGGTCAAGAAATACCTGGATTAACAGGCAAATTTGGCCTTGGAGTACAGAATGAAGCAGGGCAAAGGCTAGCAGAATTTTGCCAAGAGAATACATTGGTCATAGCAAACACCTTCTTCCAACAACACAAGAGAAGACCCCCTACACATGGACATCACCAGATGGTCAATAGTGAAATCAGATTGATTATATTCTTTGCAGCCAAAGTTGGAGAAGCTCTATACGGTCAGCAAAAACAAGACCAGGAACTGACTGCGGCTCAGATCATAAACTCTTTATTGCCAAATTCAGACTTAAACTGCTCAAGGTAGCATCAGGGAATTGCACAGAGATTTTGTGCTTTTACTGAGAACAAACTTATAAAGACTGACACACACACACTTACACAGGTACAGACCTACACTGAGTCATACTTTCAGTATACACGTGGCCGCATACACTCTCAGGTGTAAATGCACGCTCACATCGCACATGTGCATGGTAACACCCATGGAACCACGCACAGAGACACCCATACATCCTCACACAGCTACAGATGCAGACATAAATACTCACTGAGACACACACACACACACACACACAGGCATCAACCTGGAAAGGAAACACCCCAAGACTTCTGCAGTGTTGCGCCTGCCTTGGTCTTGAGAACGAGGGATGAGTTTCTGAGGTCAGGTGCTGAGTACTGTCCCTAATTCTTCACTGAAAATTCTCATGCTACTTCTACACCCTGGATGCTTATTAACTACCCTCCATTGCCCAGATCAGGGGCTGATCCTCTGCAGGCAGGCGTGCAGCCTAAAAGTCAGCCTCAGAATCGTTGGGAGACATAGTATTAAGGGCTGAATCATGTCCCCCCAGAGAAGATATGTACCTCAAACTATGACCTTATGTTGCAGCCACTGTGGAAAACAGTGTGGACCTCTTTAAAAACTCAAAAGTAGAGTTTCTATATGATCCAGCGATCCCACTCCTAAGCATATATTTGGGGAAAAAAAGTGCTTTACGTGTCTACTATATGCTTCTACTACTTTGCGTATTCATTCTATTACTTTTTGAGAGTTTGCTATTGAAACTCCCACTAAAAATTTTAATATATCTACTTAAAAATAATTGTAATATATAGGGGAACTATATGTAAACTTGTTCTGTATTTCCCAAGTCTCCTGTAAATGTGTTCTCATACTTTCATAATTTAAAGACATAAAAAAATACATGCACCCCCCCCATGTACATAGAAGCACTATTTATAACAGTCAAGACATGGAAACAGCCCAAGTATCCATTGACAGATGAATGGATAAAGATGTGGGGCATATGCACAGTGGAATACTACTCAGCCCTAAAAAGATTGAAATAATGCCTTTTTAAAGTGAAGCAGGAGAGAAAAAACAAACATCATATGTTATCACTTATATCTGGGATCTAAAATACAACACAGCTAAACTTATTCATGAAACAGACCCACAGACGTAGAAAACAACTTTTGGTTAGCAAAGGGGAAAGGAGGTGGGGAGGGATAAAGAAGGAGTTTGAGATTCTGCATGTGAAAGCTTCTGTATATAGAACAGGTAAAGGGCCTGCTGTACAGCACAAGGAACTGTATTCAATATTATGGGACAAGCCATAATGGAAAAGAATATGAAAAAATATATATATACATGTATACATATATCAGTTCAGTTCAGTTGCTCACCTCTTTGTGACCCCATGAACTGCAGCACGCCAGGCTTCCCTGTCCATCACCAACTCCCGGAGTTCACTCAAACTCATGTCCGTTGAGTCGGTGATCCTATCCAGCCATCTCATGCTCTGTTGTCCCCTTCTCCTCCTGCTTTCAATCTTCTCTAGCATCAGGGAATATATATATATATATATTGCCATACACCAGGAACTAACACAGCATTGTAAATCAGCTAAACTTCAACACCAAAAACCATGTGGAAACAAGGCCATTTCAGATGTCATGGGTTACATTAAGATGAGGTCATAGAAGCACGGTGGCCCGTCATCCAGTAGGACAAGCGTCCTCGTAAGAAGAGAGAGACGCAGAGAGCAGGTGCCTTGTCATGACAGAAGCAGAGACTGGAGTGATACAGCTGCAAGCCAAGGACCTCCAAAGATGTCCAGCAAGCTAGCAGAAGCCCGGGGAGGCGAAGAAGCATGGTTTGGAAGGACCAGGGCCCCGCCCCTTGCTTTTGGACTTTCAGCCTCCAAGACACCTTTCTGTTGTTGTCAGCCCCCAGCGTGTGGTGCCTTTTGAAGGCAGCCCTGGGGAACTAGTCCACACATAGAGTTTGAAAAGAAAAAGATGTATTAGATATTTTATGTAGCTTTGCATTTTGAACACCAAAACAAAATCCTCTTGTTTTAGAAGAACAAGCATCAAAAATAAAGCCCCTCACGTCCTGATAGCTTCTGTGTACAAAGAGGGGAAAACAAGCCTTCTGGCCGAATCCTTCCCTGCGTTCCATTTCCCTGAGGCAGAAGGTGAGTCCTCATGGGGGCCTCCAAGGTCTGCACGACCTCTGCCCTGGTGCCTCTGGACCCTGTGGCCCCTTCTCTCCATCTTCCTGTCTCCACTGCAGCCATACTGGCCTCAACCTGATTCCTCGGCCTCTTAAACTCGCCAGGCAAGGCCCCGTCTCACCGCCTCTGCAGGAGTCCTCTGTCCACCTGGAATGTTCTGTCCCGCGAAGCCTCCTAACTCCAAAGTCACCCTCTCGATGAGGACCGCAGCCCCTAAAAATCACCCTCCTTTCAACTCTTCCTTACTTTGTTCTAATTTTTCCCCCTGGTTTATCATCTCCTGGCATGGAGTGTAATTCACTCCCTTTCTGTGTATATTGTCAATTTCCCCAGGAGTGCCTTAGCTCCAGAAAAGCCTGGATATTTAGTTTGTTTGTTTGTTTTGTTCCCTGTCCCATGCCTAGAACTGTTTCTGGTATTTACCAAGTGATCAATACATCTGTATGAATGAATGGAAACTGACTCTTCTGCGTCTCCAATTTGCATGGCCGTTCCTCCCTGGGAAGCATCAGGATCCCCAAGGATTTAATATATATAAGTTTATCTGGGGGAGACACAGCTTTGAAAGCGAAGAAGTGCAAAGCTGGGCCAACTGTGACGTTGAATGAGAGGCTGTGGAGGCCAGTGGATGGAGCCTTGAGTTGGGGCCCTTGGGTGGTTCATCTGCAAAAGAGAGCCGAGCCTTCCTGCTGCCTGCTACCCACTTCACGGGGGATGCTGAGAGGGTGGAGGAGATGATGTACTTAAAAGTGCTTCGAGGTCCTTAAACAAAAGGCCTGCTATGGAAATGGAGTGTTATTACATGAACTACACCCTGAAGTGTATCAGGAAAATAGCTGAACTGAATCACAGCCCTTCTCAGAGCAATTTTTTTCCCCTGAGAAATTTAATAGAGCAGCCTACAAAACTATGATGCAATTTTCTTTCTTATCAAATGTACCTTCCTTCTAAATTTCAGAACAGGAAGCTGTCTTCTTTTTTTCCTGGATGGTAAAACAGACCCACGATAGAATTTCTGGATGGGACTGAGGGTGGGGGCCTGTGAAAATCACTGGGTCATGAAAATGCTTTGAGAATTTCTCTTCTTTTACAGTGACTCTTACTATAGGGAATACAGTGGATGACTCAGAGCAAGCAAATGGTGGCATATTTAATTATATCAGATTCTAAAGCNAAATTTCAGAACAGGAAGCTGTCTTCTTTTTTTCCTGGATGGTAAAACAGGCCCACGATAGAATTTCTGGATGGGACTGAGGGTGGGGGCCTGTGAAAATCACTGGGTCATGAAAATGCTTTGAGAATTTCTCTTCTTTTACAGTGACTCTTACTATAGGGAATACAGTGGATGACTCAGAGCAAGCAAATGGTGGCATATTTAATTATATCAGATTCTAAAGCATTTTCTGTTTCATATTTCGTGTGTGCCTTGTTGTGTCCAAATGTTGAGAATTAAACCAAGTGATACGACTCCTTTTTCAAAGCTACAGAGTACAGACCCTGAATACTATTTCCTTCTTCCTTTGGCTCATCCCTGTACACCTCATGCTATTTAGCGCCCTCTGCTGTTCAGAGAAAGCATGAAAAAGCTTTGGTTAACTGCCTAGCCTACTTGACAAAAAGACAGTTTGGGTTCGGGTTTTTTTCCCCTCCCCCCTTTCAGCAGAATTTAGTGCAGATATTAACGGACATCCATTATGATTCTAATGCAATTAAGTTCCTGGTTAATGGCTCTCCTTGGCCACGCCTCTGTTTAGACAGAGGTGTTCAGGTCCTCAGGATGTTAGGCAAGGACTTTCCTGGTCTAATCGGTTTCCAAGGTGGCTCAGTGGTAAAAATCCGCCTGCCAATGCAGGAGACACAAATTCAATCCCTGGGCTGGGAAGAGTCTTTGGAGAAGGGAATGGTAACCCTCTCCAGTATTCTTGCCCAGAAAATCTCATGGACAGAGGAGTCTGGTGAGCTACGGTCCATGAGATTGCAAAACAGCTGGACACAACTTAGCAGCTGAGCACACACACATGCGCTCCTAATCTAGGCTATGCCCGCCTGCCCAGAACCATCTCTCATCATGATACCACCACTTCTCCCCTGTGTTCCCACCATAGGGGTCTCCCTGTGGCTTTGTGACTATGTCAGGGCTTCCTGGTCACTATGACCTCTCATGTTATCTCCAGTTTGCTTGACTCCTGCCTACTTTTCTCCCCACACCACCTTGCTATCTTCTACTGGTCCTTCAAGGATGCTGTCCAAACATCATCTCCCAGGAAATCTTTCTGACCACCTCTACTCCAGTTCAAGTTTGGTAGCTGTTAACCCCTACAGTGTCTTCTGTATTTTTTTGCTTGTTTGCTTCCTATCAAAACACATGGCTAGTTACACATTTTATTTATTTATGTACCACCAAATGAACACACACAAACACTTATATCTCAGGACGTAACACAGAATCAGTTCAGTTCAGTTCAGTCGCTCAGTCATGTCTGACTCTTTGCGACCCCATGAATCGCAGCACACCAGGCCTTCCTGTCCATCACCAACTCCTGGAGTTTACCCAAACTCACGTCCATTGAGTCGGTGATGCCATCCAGCCATCTCATCCTTCATTGTTCCCTTCTCCTCCT
>SJYA01003124.1:1930878-1953432 GCA_006410615.1 Neotragus moschatus
CCAAGAAGTAAGCGTCTTTTAACTTCATGGCTGCAGTCACCATCTGCAGTGATAACACAGAGTAAATATTAGTAAATGCTGGGTGAATAAATGATGTTTACAGTCGCACTATGATCAGTGAACCAGTAGTTCCAACCCAAGTAGCTCCAAACTTATGATTTTTAAAATTACAATAGGTGGCAACCTGATAGATATTGCAAAACATTTTTATTCCCACTCCAGCTTTCACTCGCATTTTCTGGGTTTGATGGTAGCTAATGAGAGATCCTAGCAAACTGTTGCTTTTCAATTCTGTTGCACAAATTTGACCTTCTCTTTTTGAATCCACATATACTGAATGGGGCTGTATTCAACCTCACTATAGGCAAGGAGAGCGTCATTTTCAAGAGGAAAAGCATCGAGTCATTTCTTTACTCAGTTCAAAAAAATAAAAGGAAGAAAGACACACTGTGATCACAATTTCTCTAAGCAACGCCATAAGTGCTATTATCCTCTGGGATTATTTTGACTTGATTTGAAATGTTTATTCAAATAGTTACATGAATGACTAATCAAAAGGATTGTTAAGACTGCCATACATATGTGAAACACCTTCACAATAATAACAAGGTTTTCAGGGAACTTATATTATGTTTTTAATTGCTTTTGTCAATCAAAAATATCAACCGGGCACACACTTGAAGCTGAATCCTGTATTCAAGCTGGAGATGGCAATACAAAGAGAGCCCAGGAAACCCATGAATTAGCTTGAATGCTTGGAGCATGTGTGTTCTGATTAGTTACGTGTCCAGGTGAGCTCCTGGTGAACTCCTTATGAACTGTAACGATTTTTGTTTCAATTTTCTTAAAAATCTTGTTCCAGCCTTCTGGAATGATGGTGACCCTTGCACAGGACTTTAGTGCTCTCTCCTTCTGTTTTTAATTGAAATGACCAAACACAATCTAAAAACAGGAAAAATTCGGTTTCAGTGCAGGAAGCAGAGGAGGAANCCTTGCAGTGCATGTGTGCGTGCTTGCCTGCGTGCTAAGTTCGCTTCAGTCATGTCTGACTCTTGGTGACCCCATGGACTATAGTCCGCCAGGCTCCTCTGTCCACAGGGATTCTCCATGTAAAAATACTGGAATGGGTTGCCATGCCCTCCTCCATGGGATCATCTGGATCCAGGGATCGAACCTGTGTTTCTCCTGCACTGGCAGTCAGGTTCTTTACCACGAGTGCCACCTGGGAAGCCCCTGGGGCTTTTTGCAGTGGCTTCTTTTGTTGTGGACACATGTTCTAGGTGCACGGGCTACAGTAGTTGGGGCACGTGGGCTCAGTAGTTGTGCCTTCTGAGCTCTAAAGCACAGGCTCAGTAGCTGTGGAGCACTGGTTTCGATGCTCCATGGTATGTGGGATCTTCCTGGGTCAGGGATCGAACCCAGGTCTCCTGCAATGGCAGGTGGATTCTTTACCACCGAGTCACCAGGAAGTCCCTATTTCTCTCATGCTAAGCCACCTTGTGAGCGGTACTTTGTTATTGCAGCCCTAGAAAAATCAATACAGGTGTCTTTTCTAGTCCTGTTGTTTGTGGCCAGGGTGGCTATTCACAGAATCCAAACTATAACAGCTTCTAAGCAGGGGACAGCTGACGGTAGCTTTAGAGGCTGTAGGTGTTGCAGCAGGTTTTGTGCTTCGTATATTAACCAACACAGACCGAATTCGTTTGAGATGAAGATTCAACAGTCCCTGTACCCCTGGGGTTCCATGGTCCCCTCGGAAAAAGAGCCAGTGGCAAGGCAAAGCCCAGGGTTGAGTAAGAGGAGCTAGCTCCCTGGGTCTTCAGACTGTTATGGACAAAGAGGTACCTTTCACTGAGTACGCGCGCTTCCCTGGTGGCTCAGAGAGTAAAGAATCTGCCTGCAACGTGAGACCAGGTTCAATCCCTGGATCAGGAAGTTTCCCTGGAGAAGGAAATGGCATGGGTTATGACACGAATGATGAGCTCACTGGCTCTTTTCTTGAGTTAGACAACCCAAAATAGTGCTGCCTTGAGTGAAATGATTATGCTTTGTCCAAGTGATGGAGAAAACAACAGAGAAGCCTGGTGAACGTTTAAAACATAATCTTTCTATAGCAGTCATAGCAGAGAATCTAAAACGTGTGCCTACCTGGTCATCGGAGCCCTGTGTTGTCTTTAAAGGGAAAACTCGGAAGAGAGGGTCGGGATAGAGACCCTCTATGTTCTCATATATCTCCAACTTCTTTCACTGGGATTATAAGAGGCGCAGGAGGGAAGGCCATTTAGAGAAAGACTGTTACACACCTGCTGGGTTGATAAAAGAGCAGTTTTGTCACCAGGGCTTTTGATTCATGGCCTCCAAATTGGTTCGGGAAAGAGATTTTCAGTCCAATTCGGCCTGAGACAGAGGGGAAAACAGTGAGCGTTAACACACTGAGAAAAGCAAAAAGAACAATGAACCGTTGCTTTTCAACTGGAGGGACCTTTTTTTTCCTTGCAAAAAATTAATCTAAACACATGACTATTTTCACATGAAATAATGTACAAGGATCCTTTCCTCCTCACCTTTGCTTCCAAGCCATTTCGCTGAAGTTTATTCACAGCTTCAAAACTCAGGCAACATCTGCTTAAACTCTGGAAGCAATGTCAACCTCTCCAAGCCATGCATCTCTGCCTAAGACCACAAAAAATGCACGTTTGGAAGCCCCTGGCCATGCAGTGGTTAGGACTCTGCCCTCTCATTGCCAAGGCCTCAGGTTCAATCCCTGGTTGGGGAACTAAGATCCCACAAGCCTTGGATTGCTGTTAAAAAAATGCATATAGGCCAACAGCCCAAACCACTAGGTAGACAGACCCAGAGGGAGAAGCTGGAAGAGCTAGAAGTTCTTATCCACTGAAATCCCTGGAGATGCTTCCCACTGGGAGGCTTCCACTCACTGTATGTAGACACGAGTCTTTTTACAGCACATCTGAGGTTTAAAATCTTGTAGTTCAGCAGTGTAACCCTCATGACTGATTGACAGGTCTTCCTCTTAAAAGGCAGAGAGGAAAAAAGGTATCTATTTGTAAAGGTGCTCTTGAGACTGTGTGTATTTTTAGATCTGAGCCCCACATTGAATGTTAACTTGTTCAAAACTGGGGTCCCATGCCATCAGGGCCCGGTTTGCCCCTTGCTCCTGTACCCCCTCCCTCCTGGGCTGAGACAGTAAACACGCTCCTTCACTTACAGTGACAGGCCAGTGGCAGTTCCTGATGTCAGTACTTGGGGTCTTGGCTGCAAATGCCCCCCATCACCACCCCCTCCCCCACCAGGAACGCAGCCCCTTTGGAACTGGGCAGGGAAGACCTACGTTCAGCCCAACCAGCTAATGTGTGATTTCCGAGCAGAAGTTTCTTTTTCCTTGTCCTCATTTTTTCCCTCCGAGAAACTTGCCATATAAAGTCAAAGGCGCCTCTAACACGTTCAGATCATCCCTTTCCTCTGCGTCGTCTTTTGAAAACTGTATGATTGCCTTCAACTCCACCCTCAGTCTTCAGAACTTGATCCCCTTCTTTTCATTTTGAAAATAGCCTGAGGCTGAGATGGAAAAAGAAACAACCTTGCAAACCCATTTTTAAGCAGTTTTTAACTTACCAAAAATGTCAGGTTATTGCACCTTTTAAACCTCCATAGGTCTATTTGTAGAAATTATACCCAAGTAGGCGGTTTCCCGTTCTCATTTTCCCTCCATCACTTCTGTGATGCAGCCCCGTCGGAAATCCTCCTGTGTCCAGGTGGCTGCAGGAGGCTCTATAATTGGGTGTAATCCGATCCCAGAGGGACTTTTCCAAAGAGGCTGAGATTCTTTTGACAGAAACTTTGGAGAAGTGGGGTCGGTGTAATGAAGTCCAGAGTTTTCCAGACTCCTCTTAATATATCCATCATGTCCGGCCCCATCACTGACATGTCGACTCTCTTGTTTCTGATTTAAGCTGTCAGAACCAGTAAAGTTGCCCCTGCAGCTTTAGCATATGTGGCAGGACACTGACAAGATGTTACTTACACCTAATTAAGGCTGAGAGCATAATAAACAATCCCACATCCTAGCAACCCAATTTCCTCTGGTTTCGAGTTCTCTGGATCTTGACCTCAGTGCTCTGAAATCCATGAGAATTTGATGCAGGGATGTGAAGGCGGTATAGTGGTGGTCACTTTTTGGGCTTTCAGATCAACATGGGAGATACATGGAGCAAAGAGAATTTGAGAAAAGTCAGAGGAACATCACCTCAAGGGTGGGTTACCTCCCACCTGAGGTGAGATACCTCAGAATGGGTATCTCCACCCTGGTGAGAATGTGTGGTTGGGCTGGACCATCTTTAGCTCCCCTTTGCCATTTTTACTGTCCCCGTGGATGGGGATAAAGCCAGTAAGGCAGGCCAGAGATGGGTCATAAAGAAATCAGTTTCAGGAAAGGTAAAGAGGAGAAAATGAATAGTGTGCTTAGCACAGTGATTGCATATAGAATGCGCTAAGCTCAGTAATGGCCAAATTGATCCCCCAAGTCATTGTTAAAAGGGCCATGGGATATGTTCCAGGGGAGGGGGAAAAAAAAATCTCTGAAGCTCTGGTGGTTTCAATCAAGTCTCAGCGCAAGTCTCTGGTGACACCGGATGGAGTGGTGCCATCTTGGCCCCGGTGTGTGACTCTGGGACTCTGGTTGTCCCCTTGTGACTCATCCCTCGCCACCTTTGACTCCTGTCCATTTGGAGCACTGACCACCCCCCCCCCGGCAGAGTGAGGTCACCACCTTTTCCAGTTCGCAGGGCATCTTGAAATTCCACAACACCCCCCCCCCCCCCCCCCCCCCNGGTGACCTCAGACTAGTACACGCCAGTGAAAAGAGCACACTGACTTCCTACAGTGCTGGGTAGGAGGTTGCCTCAAAATCCCCCAACCCCCCCCCCCCCCCCCCGTCCCCCACTCCACTGTTCCCAGTAAGAATCCACAAATCCAGTTAAGGGTGAAATTTTCCCATTTCCTCTGGGGAACACAGAGGTTTTATATGATGACAAGTGAAAGCATTTTTTCTCCGCTAAAGTCTCTGATTCTCATACAGTTGCCAGAGGCAGGAGTTAAAAAAAAAAAAAAGTCAGCACGTTGGCAGCAATAAACAGCCTTTTACCTTCAAAACTGCTCCCAGTGTTTCCTTTTTCTTAAAAAACTTGTTTTTCCTTTTGTGTGCACCTAGGTAGGAGGGAGAGTGAATTTTCATTTTCTTCTGCTTGGTGGGAGGCGAGGAAACATTTGAGATGAAATCACAGCTTGTCCAGCTCTTTGAAGGGTGTGGGATGCTCCTCTCCTCCACCTTTGCCAGCTCTAGGGTCTCGTGAATCCCTTGGCAGAATCCTGGTCTTCTCCTGCAGAGGGATGGTCACAAAGCACATTCGTCCTCTAATATCCAAATGACCCAGCCTGGAGTCAAGAAGAGCTCAATTTCCTGGCCTGGCTTCTTTGGACTCTGTTCACTCCAGGTGTGAGGACCACTCAGGAAATAAGAGGCAGAATATATGTGCGTGTTTTTCAAAAGATCACAGAGCTTTGGCTGGTGGGTGACCCAGAAGCTTCGCCAAGCTGTTGGCCTGCAGCAGAGGGAGCGCTGGGCGGGGGTCGGGAGTGGGGAGAAGGGAAGATGAATAATCATGGACAAAGCGCAATGAAACGTACCTGGGATCTGTGCGATCTCAGTGGAGAGGCTCTTTTTGCGCTTCATATAAAGCCTGGTGACATCTCTCCCTCTGGGGCATTTTTACAGGTTGTCTGAGGCCTGGGCTTCTCAGGTGGCCCAGTGGTGAATGATCCACCTGCCAATGCAAGAGACTCAGGTTCGAGTCCTGGGCTCAGAAGACCCCTAGAAAAGGGAAATAGCAACCCACTCCAGTGTTCTTGCCTGAAAAATCACATGGACCAAGGAGCCTGGTGGGCTATAGTCCATGGAGTCACAAAAGAACTTAGCAACTAAGCAACAACAGCAAATCAAATGCTAATTTCTCTAGACCTCGATTGCTTCATTTGTAAACTGTAAACCGATGATGTGGGCTCAGCCCTTCACATGGTAGTCTGCTCTCCTGGGCTTCTCCAGGGTTTCTGCCTTTAGATCATGGAGATCTTCTGCCTGGGAAAACACTAAGAAAGAGATCTGCCCAGTCTCCCACTAAGGAGGTTAATTTCAAGCTCTCAAGTCCTTAGAAAGTTTTGTTTTTAAAAAATTATTCTAAGCTGAAGCTACCTCGAGGATGAGGCTGCTTCATCACTGATAACTCAGAACCCACAAATTCAGAGTTTCAGGTGAAAATGAAAGCATAATTAGAAAAAAAATAATTCCCCTAAGTGCTGTCACTTCTGGGAAAACAAAGGCTCTTGGAATTCTGAACCAAAGTCCAAGTCAGAGTTTCACTTCATTGCTCTAGGTGACTCCATTCTTAATTCCTGATCGACATGCTTGGTCCTCATGTGATACTCGGGCTGGAATTCTTGGGAGTGACTGACAGATAGAGAAAGAACCTCTGTGCGTTTCCAGAGAGAGGTATGATTGACAGTGGCAAGTAGGGTCGAAACGGGCATTACAGGCAACAGAAGAATTGAATGTCCCCGGCTCTGGCAAACTCCCCCGAGGCTCACAGGCATCACTCTGAGCTGTCTCGGAACCCTTGACCAAGGTCTTAGGGCTTCTGGACCATCACTGAGCCTGATATCTCCTCACCAAGAGCCAGTGGTGGTGTAGTGGCCAAGCAGGGAGGACTTAGGACAGCTTCCTTCCTCCCAGTCTGCTGTTTGATACAGTGCTCTTCAAGAAGAGGGTCCTCTCACAAGCCTCCCACTTTGTCTAGAAACACATAGAAAGCTCTGGATGAAAATGCTCCCCTCTGATTCTGTATCTGCCTGCTCATCCTCTGCGAGTTGGAGGAAAGTCCTTCCTCTCAGGGATGAATGTGGTTCACAGGCAAGGCTGGCTTTGGTCCTCTGACTTTGCCCTTGGTGTCATCCAAGGCTCTCTGGAGTTTCTTTATCACTCTCTGCCCCCCCCCCCCACCTATGTGATGTGTATGGACTTTGGGGATTCCGTGGGAGGGATGGTGCTTGCTGGCCCCCAATCATCAGTGACAAAGCCATTTCACAGTCAGGGCTGCCAGCTCATTGGCTCTCAGGAAGGGTTTCGTAAGATATTGAGAGGCAGGACTTCATCTCTTGTCTCTGACATCCTGGGGTAGAAATGGGAAGAGGTCTGGGGCAAGAACTGAGAGTGGAAATAGGGGTGAAGAAAACACACTTTGGG
Organism: Neotragus moschatus; assembly: GCA_006410615.1. Classification (NCBI taxonomy): domain Eukaryota; kingdom Metazoa; phylum Chordata; class Mammalia; order Artiodactyla; family Bovidae; genus Neotragus; species Neotragus moschatus. Next base: position 1,938,191 of record SJYA01003124.1, read on the forward strand.
GAAGCTGAACTGGGGAGATGGGTGATCTTTTGAATGTTGTTCGGTGGGTATTTATAAGCCATTCATACTGACGGGTCGAACTAAAATCCATTACCTTCCATAAACAAACTTTAGCAATGTGCTCAGTGAGTGTTAATCTCTCAATTGTGTCTGACTCTTTGCGACCCCATGGACTGTAGCCCATCAGGATCCTCTGTTCATGAGGATTCTCCCAGGAAGAATACTGGAGTGTGTAGCCATTTCCATCTCCAGGGGATCTTCCTAACCCAGGGACTGAACCCAGGTCTCCTGCATTGCAGGCAGATTCTTTACCATCTGAGCCACCAGGGAAGCCCATGTGCTCAGTGAAAGGCACTTCTTTGTCCATAACTTTCGGAAGACACGGAGAACTGGCTCCTCTTCTTCAACCCTGGGCTCGCCTTGCCACTGGCTTTTGTTTTTTCTGAAGGGACCTTGGAATCCCAGGGGTAGGGGATGGAGTCTTTGAGCCGTTGCTCTCCAGTTGTGGCCAAATACCTGTCCTGCTTCCAGGAACAATCTGAATCCAGCCCAGTGTTGAGAAACCCCAAGATCAACACAGTAGGTATTTAGCATCAGGGATCCAAACTTCTAGCCCATTAATCATTTGGGGGAGGGAGAAGCCGAGTCTCTCCATTCTCCAGGTTCCCTTCTTTGGGGAACGCTTTTTAAGATCTCACAACTGCTAACAATTTTCTAAAATTATAGTTATTCTGCTTCTTTCTGTGTCCTTCTAAGCCCCCTGTTTTGCCTTCCCTCCCATCCGCCCTGGTTAATGGGTCTTTTGTTGGGCCTACTGCTGGCTGCCTGGTTTTTCCAGGTGTACCGTGGAGGAGCTCTTGAGAGAGCAAGGTTCCTCTTTAAGAAGGAAGGGGCAGGGGGACTGCCCTGGTGGCTCAGTGGTGAAGGACCTGCCTGCCAACGCAGGAGACACAATTTGATCCCTGGTCCAGGAAGATCCTACAATTTTGCAGAGCAGCTAGGCCTGTGCTCTAGAGCCTGGGAGCCACAAGTCTTGAGCCCACAAGCCATGACTACTGGAGCCTGCAAGCCCTAGAGCCCGTGTTTCACAGCAAGAGAAGCCACTGAAGTGAGAAGCCTGTGCACTGCAACTGGAGAGTACCCGCTGCTTGCTGCAACTAGAGAAAGCCCGTGGAGCAATGAAGACGTAAATAAATAAAATCTTGTTCAAAAGAAGGAGAAGGTAAGCAAAAGCTGAGGGCAATTTTGTGGTTCTGTGACAGATGGCTTCCAAGAGATGGGGACAGGGCCTGCGAATGAGAGACCCTGAGGATGGAGACTTGTTAGCTCAAGGGCTTCTGGGGGTTGGATTCACCATAACTCCCTACTCTTCCAATGCAGAAATGCTTGTGGGGTTTCCCAGCTTCCCAGATCACTTCCTGTTTTGAAGCAGGCTGTCTTTCTCTGGATTGTTGTTGCCCAGGAAACTGTGGTCCAACCTTGGCCTCTGAAGGCATCTCAGTGGGCTTCAAAGTCTTTCCAATTGCCATCCTTGCTGTAGGATGCTAAAGAAGCCACCTCCAGCCAGACAGCCTCATTTCAGCAGGAAAGGTAAATGAAGCAGGATGCCGTATTTATGTTCCTCAGTGTTTTTTTTTTTTTAATTTAAGTATAGTTGATTTACAACATTGCATTAATTTCTGCTGTATAGCACCATTTTACATATGTATACATCCTTTTTTTATATTCTTCTCCATTCTGGTTTATCACAGAAATCTGAATATAGTCCTCTGTGCTACACAGTAGGATCACGTTGTTTATCTTTACCATCATAAGCGTCATATACCATATATATAAGAGGAGAAGCTGTGTTTATGGATTTGAGGGAGGGTACCAAATATAATTTCTAAAATCGCCTTCAAGATCACTGCTAAGGAAGAAAAGGAGTCCTTCACGCATTCATTCAATAAACACTTGCTCACCTTGTTCTCCATGCTGGGAACAGACGAGTGATGAGAATCAGACCCTGAAAGCCCCCTTCCTTAGTTGACACCCTCCCGAGGAGAGTCGGACAATAACAACCCAGAGATCCATCGACAAGATGATGTCTGGTGGTGAGTAGCGTTGTCCCAGAGCAAAACGCAGTCCCCTCATCTCTGAGTGTTCTGTTCTCCCAAAGAATCGTTAAAACTGAACCTTCAGTTTCTTGGTGTACAACTAACGAAGGTTTTTCATGAGTGTGTCACACGGTTCTCCCCACAACCCCATTGTGGGCACACCACGTATGAGTATGAGCATTTCACAGATGCAGCCCACGGAGCTGGAGAGCTGAGGACTTGGGCCTGGTCACGGGCCCGATACGCCACGTGCCAGGCCTTCTCACTCCACANGGCAGTGCCATAGGATAGATGCCTGGATACCTGGTCCATCCGATTGAGCTGTTAAAACAAGTGAACTCACTGGACCACTTCTTAAAACCCAGATCAGATCAAATGTGTGTATTTCGCGCCTATCCCCTGGGCAGCTGACATGATAATCAACCCCACATCAGCGAAGCCAAAAGCCTCACAGGGTTCTGGCTGTGCCAGGCCCACCCCTACAGGTTAGTTACTACAGAGCATCTCCACACACAGCCAGGTGTACCGACGATTCAGACAGCACCCTGTCCTGCTGCAAATGCCAGTGGGCCCCTGGCATTTTCACGTCTCACAGCAGGTGGCAGAGTCTTCCATTTTNAGCGAAGCCAAAAGCCTCACAGGGTTCTGGCTGTGCCAGGCCCACCCCTACAGGTTAGTTACTACAGAGCATCTCCACACACAGCCAGGTGTACCGACGATTCAGACAGCACCCTGTCCTGCTGCAAATGCCAGTGGGCCCCTGGCATTTTCACGTCTCACAGCAGGTGGCAGAGTCTTCCATTTTGCAGAGAGTGAAGGAGCAGTTTGAGGCAGCAACAATCAAGGAAAAGGGGACAGAAAACAGTTGGAAAGGGAAAGGAGCTGGCAGCTGCCTCTTACCTCCTCCCTGAAAGGGATGCTGGATTTCCAGATTTCAGCACAGGGTGGGCCCCGTCATTTCTTTTTGGACAGCCTCAGGACTTCTGAGTTATCTCCATCAAAAGGAAAACTGTGTCTGACCTCACCACGTGTTGACATCATGAACCAACTCCTTCACTCACGGGTGGGGGGAGGGTGGAACTCACACCATTAGCAGAAGGAGTCTTAAACTTGGTATTTAGGCTCTGTTTCAGGCTTTTAGTGAGACCTTGGCTGGGGGCCTAAGTAGATGCTTTGTCTCCATCACAAACTCGCTCTTGCTGGTGTCCTGTCTTTTTCAGGGCTGAGGAAATCAACTAAGTGCATTCATCTATTNCTTAAACTTGGTATTTAGGCTCTGTTTCAGGCTTTTAGTGAGACCTTGGCTGGGGGCCTAAGTAGATGCTTTGTCTCCATCACAAACTCGCTCTTGCTGGTGTCCTGTCTTTTTCAGGGCTGAGGAAATCAACTAAGTGCATTCATCTATTTTTATCATGGGGGTGGCCATATCAGTCCATTGGAATAAAATCATTGCCACCAAAACATGGACTGGGCAACATCAATATTGGGATTAAAAAGCCCCAAATGATAAAATAGTAATATGGATTATAACGTGGACATGGAAACAGAAGATAGCATGCCCTCATGAGATTCTGTTTGTGGGGTAGATTTTCATGCATCCAAAGGCAGACGCTCTGGCCAGCCTTGGGGCCAGGTCCATGGTCTGCAGAAGCCATTCACCTTGTCTTCTGGCAGCTACCAGGATCACTGGCCTAGTTAGAGTAGGTCCCTAGATCAGAAAGGGTAACAGAATAAAAGGAGAAGGGTCATTTTCAGCGGGTAAATTTACATTGAAGTTAAGAGAGTAAATACGACAACTTGGAAGATATTGGGCCAAATTCATACCTGAAGGCAATGGCACCCCACTCCAGTACCCTTGCCTGGAAAATCCCATGGACGGAGGAGCCTGGTGGGCTGCAGTCCATGGGGTCGCGAAGAGTCAGACATGACTGAGCAACTTCACTTTCACTTTTTATTGTCATGCATTGGAGAAGGAAATGGCAACCCACTCAAGTGTTCTTGCCTGGAGAATCCCAGGGATGAGGGGAGCCTGGTGGACTGCCGTCTCTGGGGTCACACAGAGTCGGACACGACTGAAGCGACTTAGCTTAGCTTAGGCAGTGTCCTGAGCCCATCGTGCAGTGAGTGATTCATGTTCTAGAACAGGATCAATTTACACCAAATTTACCTCTTAAATATCTTCTTTTCTGATGCTGTGCAAGGACAGAATGGAAGATAATTAAAATAAATCTACATTAAAACCAAATAACATTTGCTGTTCTTAGAACTATTCCTAGCTCTCATTGTTACTTCCAGGACAACTCCATCCATGAAGATGGAGACTTGGTAGGTCTGTACTCTCTCACTTAGAAAAGCCATGGGCCCCCAGCAGCTGTATGTGGCTAGTGCAATCTGGGAACTGATTTTTAATTTGATTTGCTGTTCAGGTCTCCAACTTTAAGTACTCACAGATGGCTACTCTGTGGGACAACACGATCCTGGAACAGTGGTTCTTAGCTCAAGCTGCACATTTGAATCCTCTAGATGTTTGAAAAAGTCTTGAAGACCTGACCTCAAGCCATTTAAATCCTGGCATGAGAGGCAAGAGCTCCTGAGCTAATGGTCGCCTGTAGCCAAGGTTGGGGGCCGCTGCTCAGGAATGGGAGGGATGCTGTCCCATGTCAATCACTGTCCAAGGCTCAGGTGAATGACGGAGACTGGCTCGTTCTGAGATGTACCCACCTGGCTTTTTCTTTGTTGAGGACTCCACTACGTTTGCTTTTGGAACAAAGTCTAGACGCTCCCCATTTAGGCAGGCTTATCGGTCTCCTTTTTTCACAGTCCGGGACATGTCTCTCCCTTGGCTGACGGGATTGGGGAGGGTCGCTGAATGGGGAGGTGGGGAATGGTTTTGATGAGTGTGGGAAGGGGAACGTAGGCCCAGCAACCTACAAGCGTAATGAGAGGTTTTCTCTCTGAGTTTTGAAACCCTCCTTTTCTATTTCCCGGTCAGTTCAGTTCAGTTCAGTTCAGTCGCTCAGTCATGTCTGACTCTTTGTGACCCCATAGACTGCAGCACGCCAGGCTTCCCTGTCCTTCACCAACTCCCAGAGCTTACTGAAACTGATGTCCATCGAGTTGGTGATGCCATCCAACCATCTCATCCTCTGTCATCCTCTTCTCCTCCCCCCTTCAATCTTTCCCAGCATCAAGGTCTTTTCCAAGGAGTCAGTTCTTCGAATCAGGTGGCCAAAGTATTGGAGTTTCAGCTTCAGCATTAGTCCTGCCGATGATATTCAGGACTGATTTCCTTTAGGATGGGCTGGCTGGATCTCCTTGCAGTCCAAGGGACTCTCAAGAGTCTTCTCCAACACCACAGTTCAAAAGCATTGATTTTTCCCCTTACATTTTCCCAAAGGGAAGTTTCATTTCATATAAGTGGTAGGAGGGCTTTTAGTAGGACACAGGCGGAGTCCTGCTTCCTTGTACAGAAATGGTATCATTGATAACTTGAAACCTAATTAGGCCAGAAGGGAAAAGCTTTGCTGGGACTGAAGGAGTCAGAATAAGGTTTTTAATGAAAAACACATTTTATTTCTAAAATAACGGGTCTTATGTTTATTCCAGAGAAAGTCCTCCAGGCTCAGAGAAGAGAAATGTAATAAAATGACAATGAGGGTATCCAGGCCCCAATTAAAAACAAAACAAAACAAAAATCCTGGGAAAGAGTCTGCTGAGAGACAGGCTCTAGAAATGGAAACAGAAGGGGGTATAATAAGACAGGCCTCCGAACCAGACCTCCCAGCCCACCCCCCCTCCCCCCACCCCAGTTCCAACATCTCACCATCCACCTGGGGAGAAGACACAAGCAAGGGTGAAACATGTCTTTGAGGAAGAAGAAGCTCTCATTTGAAGGCCTAGAAGGCTCACCAATTCTGGATTTCTTCCTAATGGACACTTCTAGGACTTGAGGCAGCTTCACCCTGTTTCTGCCACATAAGCCTATGGCTTCACTGGACAGAAAAAGACNTATTGGAGTATAACTGATTAACAATGTTGTGATAGTTTCGGGTGCCCAGCAGAGTGACTCAGCCATACAAGATGTGTATAAGAGACAGAATGGACACTTCTAGGACTTGAGGCAGCTTCACCCTGTTTCTGCCACATAAGCCTATGGCTTCACTGGACAGAAAAAGACAGTCCCTAAAGAGCACAGACGTGACACCAACTGTTGACAGCTTCCCTTTCCATGCTGAACACAGAGGCCCTGGCACCCTGGTCCAGCAGTTCTCACGGCTTCATTTCTGATGGAAGAGAATCCTCTCCAACCGGGATTCTGATGGCTGCCTGTCTTCAGGGCAGAGCAGTAAAAACATGCTACATGTAGTATCTCATTTAATCCTCAAAACTATTCTCTGGACAACTATCATGATCTGCACTTTGTTATCTAGCAGATGGTCCAAATCCCCCGTCTAGGAAGTAGACTGAGAATTTGAACCTGTGCGCTTAACCTCTAGGTGAGGAGTAAGCTGGAGCTCCTCCTAGTGGTCATCATGCAAATTCCTCTTCTATTATTATTGACGTCTTCGTTCCAAGCCCTGGTTATTAAAATAATAGTTTTAAATCTCAAATTTCATTCTCTTTCCACTTTAGCCCTTATATCCATCTCTTTCCGGAGAACCCTAAAGTCTTGTCTGATCTCTAACTTGAAACTATGCAGCCTATCCCTTGGGACTCTCTATATTAAAAACAAAACAAAATGCACAGAGCTCCCCAAATGATTTTCTGTGCATCCTTCCACTTCCTAGCATTAAGTAAAACCTCTGGCTTTACTCTGAAGACTCCATTTATCTTGTAACCATCTCCAACACATCTCTCATTCCTTTCCCGGAACAGAACATCCGTGCATCCCACCACTTCCCCAACCATCGTTTCGTGACTTTTATCCAACAACCTTTCCAAGTTGAGCTTCATACACCAGGATCTGTAACACTTTCTTTGTTTCCTAAATGACTCCTGCATCTGGTTCACAGGCTTCCTTTTCTAGCTCAAGTTCTCAGGATTCCAACGTGAACACTGACCATCCTCCCAACTCTGCCCTTGGGCACCATTCAAGTTTTACATCCTCAGGGAGCTTGATCCCACCTCCATGGAGCTGCTCACCTGGGTGACAGTAAAGACCATCATGGGCAGCTTGGCATTAGGTTTTCTGGAGGTAACAGGACTAGGTGTGAGTTCTGGGCCTGTCACTTGTGTGCCTGAGAGCAAATGGCCCAGCTATCTGTAGACTTGATTTATTCAACTATAAAATGGGATAATAGTAATACCCTACTGTGGTATAGAGATTTAACGAGATAATACATGAAAAAAAATTGCCTAGCATGTTATCTGGTACTTTAATACCACATGCAATGTTAGCTGAAATTATCATTATCATCATTATTAACGTCTCTGAGAATTCCTCCACTACTTGGATCTTGAACTCGTAAAATTTCCGAGGCCAGAACCTCCTCCCTGTTTTACCTTTCCTTTATTTTTGAAAGCTTTTATTTCATATTGGAGTATAACTGATTAACAATGTTGTGATAGTTTCGGGTGCCCAGCAGAGTGACTCAGCCATACATATACATGCCTCCATTCTCCCGCAAACTCCCCTCCCATCTAGCCTGCCCCATGACACTGAGCAGAGTTCCTTGTGTTTATTAGAGTAGGACCTCACTGGTCATCCATTTTTTTTACACAGTAGTGTGTGCATGTCCATCCCAGACTCCCAAACAATCCCTACCCCACATCTTTCCCCTGGTAACCAGAAGTCCGTCCTCTCGGTCTGTGAGTCTGTTGCTTTTGCCGTTCTTCCTCCCTCGTTTCATTAAAGCAACTCTGAATTCTCATTGCCTCTCGTTCACCATCCATCATGCTCTGGATTCCTGTTACATCCTGGGGAGTAACTTCTCACCACGCCCCTCCCTGCTCTCGGCTCTCTGCTCAGCCCCTCCACTTCTCCGTCGACGGTCGACGCTTTATCCAGCGCCTCCTTCTTTGGTCTTCTCGCAGGCAGAGAGCCCTGCCCTTTTCCCCCGTTTCCGCCAGGCTCTGTCTGTGCTCTGAGCAGCATCTTCTCCGCCCATCCTGTGATCTCCCACGCCCTCCTCAGCCACGCTGTGAGCCAGGCTTGTTGAGAATTTCTCCGCCCGCAGCTTCTGGAGATCTGCTCAATTCTGTCTCCTCCCTTAATTCCTCTCCCCCCACCTCCTCCTTTAAAAGTTTCATTTGACATCTCCTTTTCTTTTCACCCCAAATCTTGTAAGTTATTCATTAGGCTCAGAGTACTTTCCAGTCCATCCTCTCCTTCTAGGTGGTCTAACGCTCCTCCTTTGTCCCAGTGGTTAGCATCCACGTCTAGCTTCATGACAACAGGCAGAAGATCAGACGCACATTTCCCCTAATCTGTCTGGGCACAGGCTTCATGTGTTCAGTTGCCATCTGAGTTACACTCTGTGATGAGTCATTTCCCAACCACCAGCCCTTCTCCCTCCAGCTTCCTTCTTTCTGATTTTGAGGTGCCCCTATCTCCTTTCCCTCTTTATTCATGGTGCCACCCTTCTCCCTACTCTGTAGGCTGGAAACGTGGGGATCAATGTTGAAATTCCCTTTTCCAATCATCATTGCATCTAATCAGTTTTCATTTTCCTGAGATTCTCTATCCAGTGTGTCTTTCATCTCTTGTTTCTTCCTCTTAACACTTCCACTGCCTCCAAGTTGACTCGGGGTCTCGCCTTCTTGAAATATTATAATACCTGCCTATATCATCACTTCCAGATTCTCTTCCTTCCAACACATTCTACCTTTATACAATTGTCTGTACGTTGCACCTCTTTGTAAGGCACATTTTTTCTTTTGCTTTACCTTGTAAATAATAATGTCTTAGCTCAGTACCAGGGGAACTATAGGCTAAAGTTACAGCTACTCATGTCCTAAAACATGGAGGACAAAGTCGTGAACAAAACTAGAATATAAGACATAAGCTTCGGTAAACAATCCTTGGTTTTCATCGCCATTTCTTGTCTTTGAACTCAGGCAATCTAAAACATCCCTAACAGGGTGCCTTATAGATGACCTGCATATGAGTTCGCTGCCTGGTTTACTGGTTAATTGATGACAACAGAAGGTGGTATGGGGACGGTGAGACCAGCGCAGGTCCTCAACGTGAATTACCAGACATTGGTTGTGGGCCCTGAGATAAGTCACCACATGTATCTAAGCTTTGGCTTGATTGTTTGTAGCGTTGAACTAAATGACTTCCGTGTTACTTTCTAGTTCTAAGAACTAGTTCCATGTCTTGTCAACTCTTCCAAGAACATCCGTTGGGCTCTAGGTCGGAAGCAAATAGTTCAAAGAGAGTCCAGTTAGAGTAAATAATTTAGGTCATGAGAGGAAGATTAGTTATGTTGAAGCATCAGATTATAAAAGATAAGAGAGAGAAAGAATGAAGGAGAAAGATTTTGGATAATCCAGGGAGAGAGTTGCATTCTGGCAAAATGGTGAGCCTTACAAGGTAAGGAAGCATACGGAGTGGATGTTCTTGGCACCGGTGGGGCAGAGGAGGGGCTGCCACCCCTGGGTATCTGGGAGTTCACCAGTGTGTTTTTGATCATCATGATAATGGGGATTTGATGGATGGGGCCAAGTACATTCTGCCATGTGCTGGACAAACCACACACATTGAAGAATTATCCCATTTCATACTTCATTTTCAGATGCCCCGCTGGACATATAGTTGGGTGAAAAACCCTGTTTAGAATGATCTGAACCTAAATCTGTAAACTTGGGAGTCTATATTCTGTAAAACACTGAACATTTGTTTTTTGCCCTGTTCTAAAGCTCTCTGAATTTTCAGTAAAGCATCAATTCCGTGAATTGACAGAAAGCAGCACTTTATTGTACTTGGAACTTCACCAAAAGTTGTTCATCATTTTAGAAAAGACATCGCTAACAGCAGTGTCATGACATTGTTTAAACCAGAATAAAATGTTTTCATATCAGTTTGCATTTGTGGTCGGTAGACTCTGGTGAGTATATGTAGAACAGCAGGTATCTGAGTATTACCTGCTGTCTTCTAGTCATGCTTGAGTATTATATATCGAAACACTCTCCTTGGATTTCCTCTTTCCATTATTACAAGAAGGATGTCATATGCTTTCTAAAATTATGTCTATGGGTAGGTTCTATTATTTATGAATTCTGCTTTAGGATAACAAATGGAATGGTTTAACAGACTTAATATAAAAGGGACATCAGATGTAATTGAGCTGAGAACCCCTGAGGCAAGTAATCAAGGGGTTCATAAGAGGCTGGCCATAGGAGATTACATTTGTATTCATGTTGGGATAAAATTAGCCTTTGATTTTACTATATGAACTTGCAAAAACATAGCTTATATGTAGTTCATCCATTTCTAATATCTTTACATGTGTGAAAAGCAAACCCCCAAACCCCTTTCTCCTTATATTTGCTTAATAAACATTTGTATTTAAAATACTTCACTTGGTTCTCAAAACTACCCCATGAGGTAGGTACTGGTCATTGTTATTATTCCTATTATTTTCTGAGGACATGGACTTAAATAGTGATTTTGTGACTTGCTTTAGGGCCCCTCTCTAGGTACATGGTGGATGCTGGACCCACTTACCCAATCACACTTTATTGTTGTCTCACTCACACTGGAAGGATGGCGTTTTGCTGGTGAAGAATGCGTAGACAGACACACATTCAAGCACTGATTCTGAACATAATGGAGTCCAGGTCTCCAAGATTTTTTATGTGAATAAAATGAGGTAATACATGTAAAAGTGTTGAACAGGGAGTTTAGCATAAGGAGGTGTTTCTCTCTAAACTCCATGGTTACGGGAAGGTACCCTAGTTATTCTTCTGACCACAGAAAAGACTGGGCCCATGGCCTTCGAGACCAGGACGCAGCCTGTGCACAACTGGAAAATGTCAGGACGAGCTCCTGCAGGGATCTTCCTGCTCTGTCAGTGGTCAGGGCATGTCAATGGGGCAACCTTCCCATGCAAGATTTTAAAACAGCTCCCCTTGCGACACCTTTCCACCATGTGCTTCTCGTCAAAAGGAACAGCCACAAGAGCAGGAGGAGAGCGTGGTTAAGCACACGTTGGCCTCTGTGGTCACTCTCTACAGCCTCCATGGAAAGCTTGGCAGACAGGAAGATGCCCCACCCGGTTCCAGAAGTCTCAGGGGAGGCCCCGAGGCCCCAGCTCCTGGCTCTGGATTTCCGCCCACTCTCATCTCCCAGGCATGGACCCAACCTGAATAAAAAGAGGAGGAGGAAGACAGGAAACTAAAAGAGTCTGGAGGAAAGTAAACACCAGCAAAGGCTCAGACCTTCTTTCTGCCTGTTGGGTGCCGTGGGAGGCAGAGAAAAGCAGATGCGATGAGCCAAGGCCCCTCCGGTGCTTTTGGTCTGTCTCCCATCCTGCCCACTCTTTCCCTAGCCTGTGCACGTACATGTGTGCACATAACCCTGCTTCCCTTTTCCCTGTCCTTCCCATGAAACAGGCTATCCTGCAGAGGGTCAGCAAGACCACAATACATTATTCTAAATTAAACTCCGGGTAGAATGTTACTCCTCAACACTTTTCTACGTTGCTCATCTCCCTCTGTGTTAAGTTTTTTACCAATGCTGTTGAAAATGGAGTTGGTTAGGGCTTCCCTGGTGACTCAGATGGTACAGAATTTGCCTGTAGTGCAGGAGACACGGGTTTGACCCCTGGGTCAGGTAGATGCCCTGGAGAAGGGCATGGCGACCCACTCCAGTAGTCTTGCCTGGAGAATTCCCGCGGACAGAGGACCCTGATGGACTATAGTCCATGGGGTGACAAAGAATCACGACTGAGTGACTAACACTTTCACTTTTCACACTTTCATGGACCCAACCATGCCCCTAGGTGGATGACTGCTACAGAGGAAAAAGTTTGGAGCAAGGGTCTGGAGGCCTGGAGTGTCCTTCTGTTCCAGCTCTGTTTCTGCGAGTGAAGTCAGCCCACTCCTTTTAGCTTCCGTTTCCTTGTTTGTAAAATGACAAAGCGGGAATAGATGGTATCTAAGGAGAGAAAGTGAGACACCCTGTGCCCCAGAATAAGGTCCTGAACAGGCAGAAGTTCCACCGCTACTTTCAGGTGTGTGGGCTTTTCTCTAACGACATAGACATGATACCTACTTGTGGGAACATTCCTCAGTCCAGGAGATGGTCTGTATCTGGGGCAGCCAATCAAATGTCTCAGGTCTCCTAAAAGGCATCCATGCGAGACGGGCGCTGCTGCTGCTGCTGCTGCTGCTAAGTCGCGTCAGTCGTGTCCGACTCTGTGCGACCCCATAGGCGGCAGCCCACCAGGCTCCCTGTCTCTGGGATTCTCCAGGCAAGAACACTGGAGTGGGTTGCCATTTCCTTCTCCAATGTGTGAAAATGAAAAGTGAAAGTAAAGTCATGTCCTACTCTTAGCGGCACAGTTAACCTTTAATTATTCTGAAAGTGTAGTTGTAAAGTCTTTTGTCATTAATTTTAAAAGGACAATGTATCACTGGTCCTACACATCACAAAATACACATATTGTGATGTTTTTTATTGCTTCCCCGAGGAAAGGCTGATTCTAATGGAGGAGAAAACTAGATAACTTCATTCTCACCCCTACTTCTTACCCTTTTTCTTTTTTTGTTCCAAGTCATTGCTTTTATTCAGCATATTTCTTTAGGGGGAAAAATAAAACAAATTTTACTCATCTAATCTTAGGGTCTTTTGCTTCTTTTCCATGCTTAAAGTGACTTTATTATGAACTAATTTTAGACTTAGAGGAAACTTGCAAAAACAGTATAGAGGGTTTCCAAATATACCTTATTCAGCTTGAAACAGAAAAAAAAAAAAAAAAAAAAAAAAAAAGGGACACTAGCAGAGAAACTGGTGAAGTTCAAATAAGGTCTGTAGTTAAGGACACCAAACTAATGTTAAATCCTGGTTTGACACGCGTGTGCTTTCAGTCTATTAATTACTGAAAACAGAGGCCACTACAAAGCTTTAGAGACAACTTTTGGAGCTCGCTTCTTCCTTAACAGAAATAAGTAATTATTTCTGTGCATTAGTTTTATATATTAAGTGTATATATATATTTCTTTATCTGAGGTGTTGATGAAAAATTATGAGAATTTTGACTCCTTACATTTCTTAGATGTAAGATTATTAAAATAGTCTCTGTGATTATTGCCATTTTTTTAAATTGGGAAAATGGAGGCACAGAGAAGTTAAGTAACCTGCCTAAGATTACACACTGTAGGTTGAGCAGAGATTCATCCAAACCTAGGCTTGGTTGTGGCTCCAGAGCTCCCAGTCTGTATAAACAGCAGCATCATAATATACTATCTCTCACATCCATAAAATGGTTAAACGTAGTAGAAAACTCTTGGAAAAAAAAAAAAGTGTTAGTCACTCAGTTGTGTCCAAACTCTTTGTGACCCCTTGGGCTGAAGTCCACCAGACTCCTCCATCCATGGAATTCTCCAGGCAAGAACACCGGAGTGGGTCATCTCTCCCCATTCCAGGGATGCCCCCTGCCTGGAGATCGAACCCAAGTCTCCTGCACTGCAGGCAGACTCTCCAACAGGGAAGCCCAGTGGAAATTCTTGCATTCTCCTAAATCNAGACTCCTCCATCCATGGAATTCTCCAGGCAAGAACACCGGAGTGGGTCATCTCTCCCCATTCCAGGGATGCCCCCTGCCTGGAGATCGAACCCAAGTCTCCTGCACTGCAGGCAGACTCTCCAACAGGGAAGCCCAGTGGAAATTCTTGCATTCTCCTAAATCCACAGTCTAATATCACAGGGAAAAAAGGATATCTTGGTCTTCTGCTTGTATAATTTTAGTCTCACATTCTTCAATAGACTGAAAACAGTAATGATCATTCAGCAAGTGAAGGAAAATTATAATATTTATCTTGATATGTACAGAAAAATGATAGTGATGTCAGGTCAGCAAATTTCTCATGTAAGTTCTTTGTAGGACACTAGAAAGTCATAATTAATTACACTTATATTTTTAAACATAATTTACTAGAGATAAGCCCAAATAAGCTCTCTGATGCTGGCAAACATCAGTAGCTATAGGGTCACTGTATTAATGTTTGAAATGAGGAGTCAGTCAGGGTTCTCAGCTGCAGGCAATGGAACTAGCTTATGACTTAAGCAGAAATAAGATATAGTGGAAGTGTTTTAGGGTTCACAGAATTGATGAGGGCTGCTCAATCAGCCTGGCAAAATGGAAGAGGGGCAAGGAGCAGATAGGGCTTCCCAGGTGGCTGTAGTTGTAAAGAACCCACCTGTCAGAGCAGGTAGACTGAAGAGACGCCAGTTTGATTACTGGATCTGGAAGATCCCCTGGAGGAGGGCATGGCAACCCACTCTGGCATTCTTGTCTGGAGAACCTCATGGACAGAGGAGCCCCATGGGCTGCAGTCCATAGGGTAGCGAAGAGTCAGACAGGGACTGAAGTGACTTAGCAAACACACACACAAGGAGCAAAAGGGACATCAGCTTTTAGTAGGACTGGTCTGCACAGATTGCCTTCTCTGACTGCTATCTCCAGGCATCACCATCACTGTGAATGATTCTCATCTCTTCTTCCTTGCAAGGAGAAAGCATTTTATAATTTTCCATGATTCAGAGTCCTGGGTGAGAGTATCTAATTGACCAAGTCTTCATCATTTACCAGTTTCTGTTTGAGTGATGAAGCCTCAGTTCAGTTCAGTTCAGTCGCTCAGTCATGTCTGACTCTTTGCGACCCCATGAGCCGCAGCACTCCAGGCTTCCCTGTATATCACCAACTCCCGGAGTTCACCCAAACCCATGTCCGTTGTGTCGGTGATGCAATCCAACCATCTCATCCTCTGCATCCCTTTCTCCTCCTGCCCCCAGCTACTCCCAGCATCAGAGTCTTTTCCAATGAGTCAACTCTTCGCATGAGGTGGCCAAAGTATTGGAGTTTCAGCCTCAGCATCAGTCCTTCCAATGAACACCCAGGACTGGTCTCCTTTAGAATGGACTAGTTGGATCTCCTTACAGTCCAAGGGACTCTCGAGAGTCTTCTCCAACACCACAGTTCA